>JAZAYU010000265.1:667017-707628 GCA_038501625.1 Corbicula japonica | reverse complement strand
TCTGAGAAGCAACCCCAAGCTGCCTTTTGATATAAGCTACCCATATACCAAGTTTGGAGTCAATAGGCCTAAGCAAACTCAAGTAATTGAGCAAAGACCGAATTTCTATTTTTAGCAACAGTGACCTTGACCGTGATCACAGACACCTGGGTAGCAACCCCAAGCTGCCTTTTGATATAATCTACCCATATACCAAGTTTGGAGTCAATAGGCTTAAGCAAACTCAAGTAATTGAGCAAAGACTGAATTTCTATTTTTAGCAATAGTGACCTTGACCTTGATCACAGACACCTGGGTAGCAACCCCAAGCTGCCGTTTGATATAAGCTACCCATAAACCAAGTTTGGAGTCAATAGGCCTAAGCAAACTCAAGTAATTAAGCAAAGACTGAATTTCTATTTTTAGCAACAGTGACCTTGACCTTGATCACAGACACCTGGGTAGCAACCCCAAGCTGCCGTTTGATATAAGCTACTCATACACCAAGTTTGGAGTCAATAACCCTAAGCAAACTCAAGAAATTGAGCAAAGACTGAATTTCTATTTTTAGCAGCAGTGACCTTGACCTTGACCCTGTGGTCATGATTTGAACAACTTTTGTAGACATCAGTGCCAGGATGCTTCAGGACAAATTTGGTTAAAATCCATCAAGTGGTTTCAGAGGAGATGTTGTTTAAAGGAAATTGTTGACGGACGACGGACGACGGACGCCGGACGACGGACGCCGGACGACGGACGCCGGACAAAGACGGGTCACAATAGCTCACCATGAGCCTATGGCTCAGGTGAGCTAAAAAATGGAACCTTTGTGATTACCGCCTTGGAATGGCAAAACCATTTTCCACTGGGGGTTTAAGGATGCACCAACCTCACACTTGCCTCAACAGGTTGTTGTATGTAAAAACAAGTACGATTTGTCCTGGTAAAATAACTCAAACCCACCCATCAACTCGACAATGTTGCATGCAAAAACCACAAGACGTAAATCAACATATGTATTTCAAAGTGTGGTGCGTGGATCCATATGTCAGCCGAAAATCGACGAGAGGTAGGTGACTTTGTTTTTTCGATTTTATATTTTAACACAGGACTTTGAAAAAATCTCAATGCTATTCGTTGGGGTATACACTTTGGAGTCTGAAGATGCAAAGCTTAGTTTTGTAGCTGGAATAATCGTGTAGAAATCATTGTTTTAGTGCTGACCTAAATCTGCCAACGTGGACTCCATCTGTCGCTTTTCGCTAAATTTTAGTTCTAACGATGAAATACTGGTACAATGGTGTCGTATATTGCAAATTTACATTTAAAAGGACCCTAACGAAAAGATTGTTTCGGTAAAAAAAGACAAGAAATCACCAGATATAAACAAATTCAAGGTCAGATCTGTAATGTGGTTTATTTAGATTACCGGGTGTTACTGAATACATGAATATTGTTCTTTAATCTCCGTCTCTGAAGAGTAGTGACAAAGCAGTTTTGGGCGGGGTAATCTGTCTCTCTGAAGTGTAGTGAAAAGGCAGTTTTTGGACGGGGTAATCTGTCTCTCTGAAGTGTAGTGAAAAAGCAGTTTTGGGCGGGGTAATCTGTCTCTCTGAAGTGTAGTGAAAAAACAGTTTTGGGCGCGATAATCTGTCTCTCTGAAGTGTAGTGAAAAAGCAGTTTTTGGGCGGGGTAATCTGTCTCTCTGAAGTGTAGTGAAAAAGCAGTTTTGGGCGGGGTAATCTGTCTCTCTGAAGTGTAGTGAAAAAGCAGTTTTTGGGCGGGGTAAACTGCCTCTCTGAAGTATAGTGAAATGGCAATTTTGGCAGGGTATTCTGCCACTCTGAAGTGAAGTAAAACAGCAGTTTTTGGGCAGGGTAATCTGCCTCTCTTAAGTGTAGTCAAACAGCAGTTTTTTGGGGGCGGGGTTGAACTATAAGCATATTTAAAATCGAAGGAATTAATATGAAATAGTGGTACATGTATCTCGACAAACACCATTTGACACATGCGGTAGAAAAATGAAAGTACAAAGTACGCAGTTTTAATTTTAATTTCATATTATGCTGCGATTCTGGTTATGTTTGTATCTATGGAAGTCTTAAAGCCCTTAAATACACTGTTTAAATTGATTCTTACATTAAATGCAATCTATAACCAATATATGAAGATGTAACGAAGAAAAACACAAGAGCAATCCAACAGTACGTCGCTATAAACCATGTGAATTAAAGCTGTCAACAAGAATCATACAATTAAATTATAAAGTTCACCATCCGAAATGCATTAATAAAACTATTCTTGCATCGTAGACGGTAGACATTCGATCATCCTGCAAACTCTTTTCACAGTCAGACAATCACTTATCCTGTAGACTCTCGTTATCACGTAGACAAACATTCATTATATTAAAGCGTGTTATCGGGTAGACTATCATTCATGCTGTAGACGCTTGTTATCAGGTAGACAATCATTCGCACTGCAGACGCTTGTTATCAGTTAGAAAATAATTCACACTGTAGACGCTTGTGATCAGGTTGGCAATCATTACCACTGCAGACGCTTGTTATCAGGTAGACAACCATTCAATTCACACTGTCGACCCCTTTAGAAGGGTATGGCTTACAACCTCCTTGTTATAAGACTGATAAAATCTCTGAATACAACAGGCCTTACAACCGTCCACAAATCCATTACAATAACACCAAAATGTTCAACCTAAATATACACCATCTTACTCTAAACATTCAAACGAGTTAAAGTTAATTTGAACTATAGTGTGCATGCATCTGTACACAGCATGTGTTATATTTCTCGGCTGATTTGCAGAAATCAATTACCTTGTTTTGCTGACGTTATTACTAATGCAAGGATAGCGCCTACAGCAACGCCCAGAAGTTTAGTTCCAAAACTAAATCCGGCAGATCGGGTGTGCCATGACCCTCCTGGGTCACCTCGAATCCTAACTTCGTCATATCCTTGAGAACTTTTCCAATAGGATAAAGCTGGTACTTCTTCCACGTTGATTTTGCGACACTTTCCAAGTCTTTCCAGTTGCTTGAAAACCCATAATCTTCTGTTGTCGTCACTTATCCAAACTCGTCCTGACTTATAAACACTTATCTGTGGAATGTCGTCGATAGATATCCTATAAAATCAACGTATAAATCATTAGTTATTATAAGCTGACAGTCACGTGACACTTTGTTCATGTTACTAAGCCTGAGCTTGATAATTGCCTGAGCTTGATAATTACAAATATTAGGAATAATACATTTTACGGTGATCACCCAAAAAACTTCGCGATTTCAAATTCGTAAACCATTTTGTTTGACCTGATTATACTAAATTTCCTTTTTTGTTTGTCACATGCTTGTCAAACTATCTATATTAAAAATACAGTATACTATTAGTAAACGAATTATTTTACAATCTTTCTGAAGATAAATTATTGTCAGGGAGCTTTCTCTTGCAATATTGATAATTTTTTGTAATGGACGAATATAAACATTGAACTTAGAAATCACATTTTTTTAGGAAAGGAGCAAGCAAACAAAAGCAACTGACCTCTTATCGCACAAGTCATCCAGAGTTTGTCCTATGGATCTCCCGTAGGAAAAGCTACTGCTTATAGAGTCTTGGGAGTATTTTATTTCCGAAGGATACAACTGCATTTTCTTTGCTTCATAAAATGAAATAAAACTATTTATCAATGGGCGTAAAGCGCATGTGATTAAAGTAGATCTGTTCGTTTTCTGAAAATTAGATAAATCTATTAAAAGCGAAACTGGGTCAAATTAAGATTTTTGGGAAAATATATACTTTCATATATCTTATAAAATAATCAAGGGCTTACCACACTCTTCCCAACCACATAAAAAGAAAATTATCAAAATCTCAATAATGGCGAAATAAATGCCGTTTAATGAAATTTTGCACAGATGTATGTTATTAATGTATCTTTATTTTGCATATGTTAAGACACGTTAGAACGGTAAAGAAAAATAGCGAGATCTAAAAATTCCCTCAATTTCTATTTACGTAAATTCACAAACACTAAACGACACAAAACATCATTTTAAATGCCCACATAAGTAATATGATACTGACAACAATTTATTGTGTCCTCGTGACTCACTGGGGGCTAACGCGTGTAACGGAAAAGTGTTGCGCATCGACAGCTAGTGTATGTTTCTCAACAGAATTTTTTTTGGGTGACGTCACACGGCACCCAATGGAACAGTATATGTGAATTTCTCGATAGTACCTCGCTCTCTATCTACTTCGTGCTAATGAACGTGGTACCAAATGTGAAATCCGATCATTTTACCTTCAGAGAGTTCACTGAGTTTATGAGACGGTAGACGGCGCTGCTGGATTGTCCTAAAATCTGATCTCATTAATTTGGGAATAGCAGCTTTCTCACAGATAAGAACTCACAAGTGGTGAACTGTATCATGTCATTATAAACTTGCTTAATTGCTTTTGCTATCTTTATACCTTAGAGCTCTTGAGAAAATTATCATTTTATGAATGAAATTTTTGCAGAGGACATCAACATTAGACATATTTTAGCTGTTAAACATAAGTGCCTGTGGTTGTTGTTTGACCCTCTCGCCTCTGACCGAGGACATTATGGTGTGGTTTGTGAAGTCCCCGTGGTTAATCATAATTGTATTATAAACTCTCTCTCTCTCTCTCTCTCTCTCTCTCTCTCTCTCTCTCTCTCTCTCTCTCTCTCTCTCTCTCTCTCTCTCTCTCTCTCTCTCTCTCTCTCTCTCTCTCTCTCTCTCTCTCTCTCTCTCTCTCTCTCTCTCATCTCTCTCTCTCTCTCTCTCATATCTGTTGTATGAATCATTTTGATAGTAGACTTGGCAGCATAGTAATAAAGCTTATAAGATACAAACACTGGTAGTTGTTAGAACATTACATCTGGTGCATCCAAAAGTTAACATGAGAGTCATACAAGGGTTTGTCTGACATCTCATGGGATCTTTCGGTTATTTATTGTTAGTGTGGGGTGTCCTTGGGTAATTAGTAACACCCTAAATTTAATACATGTATCGTTTAATCGGCAAATTATCGAATACAAAACCTGCTTAAACTATACAGTGGTGTTTATCAATCGGTCAGTGGCTGCTCTTTTTTATTTTATAAAAATTTGAACATGCGCTGAAATAACCATGTAATTTGGAGAAATATTTGTCCGTTTCCCCGTCAAATCAAAACGTAATGTACGAAACGTGTTTGAAGAATATTCCTTCGAAAGTTTCTTACTATACAATATCTTGACAAATTTCAGTTAAAATAGATAATAATTTTCATAAAATTTATCGATTATTACAAATCTTGCGCAAATTTATCGTATAAAACGTTCAAATTAATTCGTACTCGAAATTTAGTTTTCGCCCCAACTCAGTCTTGGATATTAGCATCCACCCGAATGCCCGCGGTAGATAAAATCTTGATAAAGCAGAAGCCAAAATACAAACTTTTGCTCTGCCATCCAAACTCCTCAAATACACAAAATCTGTAGATGTTGTGACATTATGACAATCACTCTAAAACGTCACCCATTAGTACTTTCAGTGCTTTGATTATAAAACGTCCCGCTAGTAAGACCTACACCTGACTTGTTTCTGTATGAATAAAATTAACATAGAAAACATGACATAGAGGTGACTCAAACATTGAACAGAAATCAAGGTGTGTAATGTATAGTTTATTTTACGTTTTTCAAAACATTTAATGCTTGTCAATGATTGATTTCATCTGATATTGCGATGTTTTTGCCAAATATAACATAAATGTATAAATATTACATATAAATATTATTCAATTGCATTATTTGTTTAATTTTTTATTTCAGTGGCCATTAGCATTAGTTTCAAGTATCAAAACATTACTTATCATTTTTTAATTCATGCTAATTAAAGTGTTTCTATGCCTCGGTAAAAGTAAAATCAATTGTACGTGTCTATACGAAATCAATAAAAGTGTGTGCGTTTTCTATTCGACAGTGTGTGCGTTAATCATTGAAGACTGTTTTCGGTTTGTTTGGAAACGTGAAAGCGAAGATGCGGTAATTATAACATTAGATATTAATATGCGTACTGGTTATAAATAAATACATCACCGGATGTTCCTAATCGAGAAAGTCAGTTAATCGCTGACACAAAGTAGTCTCCACTTTTTGCTTTGTGGGGCATAGGATGGCTAATATGGCCTGAAAGGTACATGTTAAGTAAATCACAAGGTTTACTGACGCAATGAAAGCAAATTTATGTCTATATATAATGAAGGCTCCAAATATGAAAATAGGGTCTTCTTATAACATGAAAAACGTAAACATATAATTGAATAAAACCGGGGCACCGGTTTCAAGGTGTCAGATCATTGTTACTAAATAAAACTACCTATACTTTTCTTTCTGATAATAGACAGTACAAACACATAGCTTTAAAGTTAAAAAGCATGTTAAATCATCAGGAAAAAATTGAAAGGAATTATACATTAAAAGGAATGTTCGAAACTTCTGTTGCATACATGTTGTACATCAGTGTTAATTCAAAATGCTGATACCCCTCGGCGCCGGCTTGAGCAGAAAGTTATTTTATATGCATTAAATATAGAAATGACCCATACTCCACATAACACCTACTTAAATGAATGCACATTAATTTTTTTTTTTGTAGACTAAAACAAAAAAGATAATGCGACAGCAAAGCCCTGACCGAGTGTGGAAAATGCTGTTTGTGGCAGCTAGACACGCAGGAATTAATAGTGAAAAGTCTGCATAATTATACTCATCTACATCGCGAGAATAACCATTTGAGAACCTTTTAGAGTTTATTAGCTGAATGTTGTTGATATATTCACTTACTTTTTAAGGTTTAACACTGGTGAAAATCTTCCCAGGGGCCGTGGTCATGTAACATCTTAAGCGAATCTTAAAATCATTGCACTTGAGTTTAAATACCTACCCAGACATATTTCTAATATATTTAATATATCAATAAATTTATCTCCGTGTACCATGCAACATATAAATATAAGTGTTATACATGTATATTCTATAATCATACATGTATCATATTTCGCAATCAAATCTATTTATTCAAAGAGATAAAGTTGATGAAGTTCTTTTTATAACGTCAACGTTTCTCTTTTTTCTGAATACTGTCCCTCGGCTACAAGAATGGCTTATGAAAAAACTTTATTTCTTTTAAGTATTTACATGTAGCAATGATGATGCGTAGTACAAAAAGTTCAACGTACAACCTTTAAAATATAACAGCGCAGTTTATACAGATAAACCCGTCACACCATGGCAGCGTTCTCACGACGATCCTATGGCGTTCAAAACGCCGAGGTCCGCGCAGTAGGTAACACTGCCGCAGCAACGCAGTGGTATCGCCAGTAGAACGCCGACAGACACAAAACAAAGCATGCACAAAACAAATGCGGTCGCTAGGTGTTCTGAAAAGAGCGCAGTGGGGTCGCCGTAAGGTTGCGGTAGCAACGCAGTAATATCTACTTCAACGACACAGGAGCTCTACCGGCGCACAGAGGTCGCAGTGCGAACGCTGTGGTTGCAAGTGGCGCTTGTACGGAGATTTTATGACATTCTCAGATACGTCACTGCGTCTATACGGCGCGTCCACGGCGTTTATATGGAGTGTTATTTACTTTATTGCGTTCTTACAGCTACTACATGCTTTAGTGCGCTTCTACCGCTTTCATCGTCGTTTGCATGAAAAAGACGAACACAATAATATACATTTATAAGATTTGCAAATAAACACTCATTTCACTATGGCATCAAGCCTGGCTACTGCTTGCCGATATACAAGTCCAGCAAATAAATTGTGCATATCAATATGGAACGTCGACGGAGGGAACAAACAAATAATTGATGAAAATGTGTCTATTCACTTCGTTTTATAGGAATAGCAAACGAACGTCTTCAGCATGCCGTCAGCGCAGTTTGAGCGCCGTGAAAGTGCAGTGCACGAGAGCACAGACAATCGCCAACAATAAATCCGTAGGAACGCGATAGAACACAATGGGAGCTCCATAACAACGCCTTGGTCGCTGTTTGGACGTCTTGATATCTCCATCTTCACGAAAAATTTAACAATTTTCTTGCGATCTCACGGCCGTAGTCTTGAAAATTAAACATTGCCGTGCCAACGCAGTGGAAACGTGGTATAGTGTGATAGGGTCTTTAGATCATATTAATTAAAGTTTACACATGAGTAATCTTTAGGTAAACGTGTATCTTATATTTGCAATATCGCACATTGCTTTCCACTAACGCTGATGTTCCCAGTTAATCTACGTGATATAGTGTGATACGGTCTTTAGATCATATTAATTAAAGTTTACACATGAGTAATCTTTAGGTAAACGTGTATCTTATATTTGTTATATCGCACATTGCTTTCCACTAACGCTGATGTTCCCAGTTAATTCGCCAAATCATAGAGCATTGATTTTTGTCGCCACATCACGCCCAGGTACTTCAAATGTTCTTTCTTTATATCCTATTTTTGACGAAGAGACTGTCTCACAGATGTAAGACAAATATTCCTCTGGGTGGACCACTGCACTTTGACTTGACTCATCATGTTTCACCGCCTAATGAAACACAGAAGTATCGACATACAGCATTGTCTATTCCCTGAAAACTATAAAATGATTTCGTTGATTAACACACGCATAAAATTCTACTTCGTTGAAGAACATACACAGTCTCTGTGCAACACGCACACACCATCTAATGCTGAAAAACAGCCTTACTGGTGGTATTTAATCAGAAACACTGAAGCAATACGCGTATAATTATCATATCACATCATTTATACACTAAATTAGAATTTTTATACATGTCATTAGTATTATCTTTGTGAAGTTAATATGTAGATGACTTTGTGCTGGAAACCTAAAAATAAACTAGTTTTATGACATTATCTAAACTAAAGCACAATGAATATCAACAAGAGGTGTCAGTTTATATTAAATAACATTTACCATCATTATTGGATCTCCATTGGAAGTAAAATTAGTCCAAAATACACAAAAATGAAACAAGCACGTGATAAATGTCGTCGTAATGTAAACAATCTTTCGATGTGCAACGTACACACACTGTCGTTGCGCAGCACTTGTCGTCACACGTGTTAGCCCCCAGTGATTATAACTCGTATATAAACATATTGACCCACACTATAGTTCGATTTTGACCCGTGAGCTGTGACCTTTCGGACAAGTCCACTGTTATTATACTAAATAGGTAAAGTGCGTCATTTTACAGAGTTACCGTTAAATTACTTTACTTATATGACATTAAAACCTGTTAAAAGCAGCAGGTATTTAGTCACGACGCAGTAGCTCAGTGGATAAGATCCCGGGCTATGATGCAAAACATTGCATGTTCGAAAGCAATAAACATAGCTATTTATTTTTGTCTCATTTCTTTTTTAATAATTTTAATTTAGTTCATATGATATTATTTTTAATAGTATTGAGCTGTTTTATCTTTATATTTTGCAACCCACGTTTAATTTTGTTCATGTTCATTCCATTTTTAACAATAAATTTTTGTTGAGCAGCTTGCCCTGACCCCATACACCTCCGTACCCACAGTGTCAAAGCGTACAGTTAACCGAAACGGAAGTTGCTGATCTTTACGCAGTTCAATTTATAACTCAAAACTTGCTTGACAGTTCTAAAATGTGATCATATAAGGTTTTATTTTTGATAAATAATACACTATATTTGGTTGATACCTTTGATTGATTCCTTTAACAAGTTCTTGCTTCATTGATGCTTTTCAGTTGATCATTATATGATGCACTTATGATCGCAACTGTTCGTACAGTCTGACATTGAAGTACTGCAACTTTGCTTACAGTCTTGTCACTTTCGGTTGCTGCGCCGAAAGACCATTTTCTCGGTGCTAATTCGTTCAAGCAACGTTCAGCGCATTTTGTGAGCGTTGGAAATGATTTTTTTTCACGCAAAGTCAAATATATACCTTTCCAATATTTACATTTTAAAATATGAGGTCACAAATGCAGATTTTCTCCACTCTTTTTCCCCATTTTGTACTGATCAAATGTGAAATTATTACAGATTGCAACTTAACTAGCCGTTAGTTCAAGACTTCAAGACCACAGTAAGACTATACTTAATAATCAACGATGTACTTATTATAAAAATAATTTCTGCCAAAACACGTTTAATTTGAATATATTTTACAAATAAAAAGGCGATGTCGCGTGTTTTTCTGTAAGCAACTATGTGATCATCGGCGTACAGATCAGCAACTTCCGTTTCGGTTAACTGTACGCTTAGACACTGTGGTACCAAAGGAGCGTTGACAATTGTGAATCCTGGCGTTCTGTAAACACTTGTTGTTACATTCCTTTTCTTTAATAATTTAATAATTCAAAACCACTTTATACAATGTTTTGAATAAGCATCAATCGCGACATTTTATCAACTCGCTTGATGAAAGCTTACTCGAAATTTGTTCGGTTTAATGTCATTTTTGTCGGTGTCTAGATGAATGTATTGAATAACAAGACAAGTAATTTCTTCATGGGATTCGAACACACGACCCTTATGTCATATTATAAGAGATCAGAAGCGTTACTGCCACGGCCATGAAACCGTTTGTTATAGAGCAGTACAATTTCAACATAATGAGCTATGATGGGAATACCTAACATCCCTATTTTGCGGAATATTCCAAAAATCTATAAATACAAAAGTACATTCAATGCGTAAAATCGGACTATAATGTTTACATTTTACTCTAGTCTGATTTGAAGCGTTACAATAAGCTTTATCGCACCTGACCCACTTTAGGAGTACATCTTTTCAACACTATTTTGTGTGGTATTTCATATTCAACAAATTTATGATAGAAGTTGGCATTAGCTTTTTGCGATATGTATGATACATAATCAACAGACGTTTTCATTTAATTGTTGTTTAAAAGTGCGTCGATCAAATCATTAGGATGCCGTGAAATCGTATCACATAAAACAGTGTGTGTGTGTACAAGCACTCGTTGATCTAAATGAATTCATGTCAAATCAAAATAACATTAAGATACCTTCAAAAGTGCTAATAGTATTAATTCATTTCCACAACACTATACTAAAATATTTAGTGTACATTGTTCACAATTCATTTTAATTAAAGAACTGCTCCGTTGTTTGCTCCGCTGTTTGCTCCGCTGTTCTGGCCGGACGCATGTTAGAGGGACAACTTGGTTTCGTGATACTAATGTTTCTATTGTATCAAAACCAATGAGATAAAAACAAATGTACCGATATTTGTGACTTTAATTATGCCGTGATATCATATACAGTCCACTCGCGATTTTACGAATAGTCATCGGACCAAGCCGATTATTCCTAAAATCGCATTTTTTCGTAGTATCGCATTTTTGACTAAGTTTTGTTTGTTTACGGCCGCAAATCGTCAATGTCGTGATATGACGTAATGTGTTATTGTTGTGAAATGTCAAGGTCAATAAATAAAAAGAAAAAGAAAAGAAATGTTCGCATGAGTTATTTTATTGTAAAATTACATGTTATCATTAGTCAATTAAAATTCAGATCCAGCTAATATTATCCCCTGAAAAAACCGGGCCCTTCGCTGAATTTCTCAGAATGTCGATATCAATTTACTGAATTAATTACTCGCCGTAATAATAAGATTATGCAGAATAACATGGCAGAAGTAGAATGACAAGCAATTCACGTGTTTCAGATTTTATACAATTTTAAACATTTGACATTTAATCACTCAAACTGTTTGTTACAACCAAACACGCCCGATGGTTGTTTACAAAGCATTTCGTGTCACAACTGCTTGGGTCGATAATTGATCAACAATAGGCCTACAAAAAACGGATATCGCTCGAAAAGGTGTGACAATCACCTGCCTGACCAAAAATCGTAAAATTGCATCTTTATAACATTCTAAATAAGCTTATGGGACTGTCTTAATTATTCGCTAAATCGCATTTTTCGTTAAATCGCGTTTCGTTCAATCGCATCTTTTTTATATTGAATAAAGAAGGAATACGGATGGGACCGACCGTCTTACTATTCGTAGTATACCGTCATTTCGTAAAATCGCGACTCGACTGTAGATCAACAACTGTAGAAAAAAATAGTTTGCAATGTGAAATCCTGTAGATACCGATTTATGATTTTAACGACGAACCTTAGCCCGACTACAGTTACTGTTGTATCATTAAATTTCGCGGGGATCAAAGTAGTATCTGGGCCTCTTTAACCTCAAACAAACATTACGCAACATTACGTAACATGACCTCGATAGCGGCCATCTTGTTACTAAAAATACATGACCTAGTTAGCGGCCATCTTGTGACGTAACATGACCTAGATAGCGGCCATAACGGCCATCTTGTAACTATAAATAAAATCTTATTTTAGCGGATGACGTTACATCATCTATTGTCAGTCAATATAACAAATCATATTTTTGAAAAAAAAATAAGATCATAAATATATTACATCATTTTCTGAAAAACAAATTACTACATTAAAAAACAATAATGTATTACATCATTTTCTGAAAACAAAAGACAAATGATAAATTGCAGTAAATATGACGTCATGTTGTTTAAGAAAAATAAAAAATATCGCAAATACCTTGATGTTCACTCCTCGGTGTCCAGCGAATAAATGAACATCAACGTTCAAAGACATTCATAGTTCGGAAAGCGTTTCTATTGGTTCATTTCTTTTTATTCATTAACGTAGCTTTTCTATTGGCTCTTTTCCTTTCATTTATTGTTAGAGTCAATAATATCGGATATTTTATGACTCTATTGTTACACCGGTTCTTTTGATTCCATTCAAAAGACATACCTACGATTGTTATAGACAATAATATAAATTGTATAATGATAATAGACTTTACAACTCTATTGAAACACGAGTTCTATAGAACCACATTCCGTTCTTTGTTATAAAAGACATACTAATACTATAAATTAGGTAATGATGAAAGACATTTTTAGTTTCTATTGACATGTCAGTTCTTGCTTCTTTGTTTAATAAAAGAAATAACTTCGATTGTTTAAGTTAATAATATAATGACAAAGACATTTAGTCTCTATTCATAGGCCGATACAATAGATTGCATTCCATTAATTGTTATCAGAAATACCTTTTATGATTCAAGTCAATGATATAAATTAATAACAAAAGATATTACATTTTCCATGGATAGGCCGGTTCTATAGATTTCTTTGTTATAAAAGAAATGCCAATACTATGAATTGGATAGTAATAATAGAAATTACGTAGCTATTCATACGCCGATTCTTTGGATTCCATTCATTGTTATCATATAAGTAAATAATTATTGACATGTCGGTTCTTGCTTCTTTGTTATAAAGAAATACCGATACTTTAAATGAGGTACATTATTGTTTTTTAATGTAGTAATTTGTTTTTCAGAAAATGATGTAATATATTTATGATCTTATTTTTTTTCAAAAATATGATTTGTTATATTGACTGACAATAGATGATGTAACGTCATCCGCTAAAATAAGATTTTATTTATAGTTACAAGATGGCCGTTATCTAGGTCATGTATTTATAGAAACAAGATGGCCGCTATCTAGGTCATGTTACGTCACAAGATGGCCGCTAACTAGGTCATGTATTTTTAGTAACAAGATGGCCGCTATCTAGGTCATGTTACGTAATGTTGCGTAATGTTTGTTTGAGGTTAAAGAGGCCCAGATACTACTGATCAAATTGCGCGCAAATGACATAAGTGATATTTTCGCGAGGGCTTTAATTCACGCACTTGTATTATTCTAATAAGACTAGATAATTAATGGTTTGTTTTCGCTAGGCTTTGATTTCGCGCATTTAACCTAGCGCGAAATACGCGAAAATTAAACCAACGCGAAATGTAATGACACCACAGTAATCGCGTTGCTTACCATTGTGTTTGCATCGCGGTGGCAGGGGTTTAAGAGTCCAAAGAGGTTTCTACGCATGTAAATGGGCAAGCAGTGACACTTGTCGAAAATGTCCCTGAAATATGAATTATGACCCGAGTGTCAAATGGAAAATAATATAGGAAATGTAGTTGTTTTTAATTGGATATATCTTAATGGTATGTACAATTAAATCTTATTTTAACATGAAATGTGACGAAACCACAAAAAAAAATTAAAAAAAAAACTGAAAAAATAGTCCCAGTTTATGCCCTGCGACCTTGAATAATACTTCCGGTCGCTAATTAAAAGCCATTTCAGCCAATCAGATGCTTGAGATTTGAGACTGGTTTCCATACCAGTCTAATTTCGGAGCCTGGTCTCAATGAGGTCATCGAGTACCTACCCATTTCGCTTGACAACGCTATAAGATTCTAATGTTTATATGTTTGTGTGATTTTGCATGCAACATTGTCCAGAAGACGATTGGTTTGGGTCCATTACATTATATTCTCTTACATTTATCTTACATTTTAGATCAGATACCTACACGCTTTGTTATAAAATCTTGAAGCATTTGAAAATCGCCTGATAAATTTCTGTTATCGGACTGGAAACTGTCCCGTACATATGCTTTACGTATTTGCCAAAAATTTAAAGGGAAAACAGTCAAGATCGATTGATATAGTTATATTTATATTCTCTATAAGCATCTAATTTTGTATACATGCAATAATATGCACACAACAGTAAGTACCGATTACGATAAATCCATTAAAATCCACGCCTATCTGCAGCCAGTGACAGTGCAATGATCAGAATAACGAGCGCTACAATGACGATTACAGTTATCACACAGCAAGTGCCACAGCTAGATCCAGAGTGCCATTTTCCACCAGGGCTACCACCGCGAATTTTAACCTCTGAGAATCCATTAGAGTTATAACTCTTCCAATAAGGCAGTGAAGTAACTACTTCGACGGGTATCTTGTCACACTTGCCAAGCTTCTGCAGCTGCTTGAACACCCACAATCTTCTATTGTCTCCAGAGATCCAAACTCCAACTCCTTCCCCTGACAGATAAACTTCTATTGTTGGAATACTGTAGATAGAAACCCTGAAAATGGTGAACAGCAGAGACAGAATACTACACATAAATATAAATTGACACTCTTAAATTCTCAAGCCTTTTAAGGGCTTGCCACACTCCTCCCAATTCTATTCATCGATAAAATAAAAATCATCAAATCTCAGTAATGGCAAAATGCCGTTCAATGAAACTTTGCTCAAATGAATGTTACTAATGTAACTTTATTTTGCATACAGAACGACACGTTAGAAAAGTAAAGAAACAAAGCTAGACCTAAAAATTCCTTGAATTCTATTTGCATAAATTCACAAAAACTAAGGGATGCAGAACATAATTTTAAATTCCCTCGTGAGCGCAATGATACTGACAAGAAAATGTTGTGTACTTTGTAAAAAACTTTCAACTATTAAAAGCGAAATCAGTGATTGTCATCAGTTTACGCGACCAGGAAATTGAAGGTCAAACACACTTTTACTAATATCTCGTAAAGTTTACATATGTAAATCACGAGGGCACAATAAACTGTTGTCAGTATCATATTACTCATGTGGGCATTTAAAATGATGTTTTGTGTTCTTTAGTTTTTGTGAATTTATGTAAATAGAAGTTGAGGGAATTTTTTGATCTCGCTATTGTTCTTTACTTTTCTAACGTGTCTTACCATCTGTAAAATAAAGATACATTAATAACATACATTTGTGCAAAGTTTCAATAAACAGCAGTTTGCCGTTATTGAGATTTTGATAATTTTCTTTTTATCGATTAATAGAATTGGGAGGAGTGTGGCAGGCCCTTAAGGGATCAGAAATTTTTAATATGAAAAGGTATACATGTTTTAGAACCTGTAGTAAGAAAATTAAATAAAGTGGAATAACTTCAAAACCAGAGTGGTGGTTCTCGAGCACTGCACTCCGTTTTAATCGGAAGCTTGTGATCTATATACCTATGAAGTTTCAAGTCAATAGCTGTGATATTGTTGAATTAATGCTCCGGACAAACATCGCCCGCCTGTACGCTCGCCATGGGTGATCCGTTTTCAACTGGCGTATAAAAATAAAAATCTTTCCTGAACAGGCGATAACAAAAGCAATTCACTTGATTTCGCCGAGTTGGTATTTATTGCTTATTTTGTCTTAATATCTCTACTTAATCGATGATTGTGCCCAACGTAGGAAAAGTAGGGCTCCGATTTACAAAATGGCAATGTCCCGAAATTACTTGTCACATCAATTGAAAACTCGTTTAAAGCAAGTCACTTACCTGTGCTCACATATATCATCCAGAGTGTGCCCAATTAATTTTCCATCGGAAAAACAATTACCTATTGAGTTTTGAGAATATCGTATGTCCGATGGATACAAATACATTTCTACTGTTTGTATTTAACGCCTAAACTCAATAAAGTAAATTCACTCGGATCACGCTTGGGTGATCTACGTAATCACAAGCTTGCCAAAGGCCGACGAATTGATAAGATTAAAGTATAATAAAACTAGTCGTTTTCGGAAAATGAAACTTGGATCGTTAAAATCGAAACTATACTCAGCAAAAATAGAAAGTACCCACTTTTTATGCTTATATTCTCATTCACATGTTTTCATTTAATTACGAACACCTCAAAAGGTGTTTTATTAATTAATCTCAGTTGTTTTTAAGTTTAATTGTTCGTGAACATAATCTTCCACACCTAAACCTGAGCAAATGCCCATCAGATAACAATGAATGATGGATTAAACACCCCTATATATTCAATTCAAAGGGAGGTAATAGGAAATGTTTGGGATTTCTAGCGTTTTTTTATAGAGGACGAGTTGTTTTATTAATGATTTTTTGTGATTTTATTGACATGAAGAACTGGAAAAATTGATTTAATTCCAACAAATGTGAATATTGTTTAGAATCACTTACTTCTTCCTAAAACCCCAATAATAGCAAAGGGAAAGATAACTTAGTCGTGACTGCAGATTTTTAAGAACATTTTATTTCTTTGTAATGATTACAGCAATGCAGATCTGTTCAAAGAAGATATTTTCTATTTTATTTTTCTAGTTTTACAAAATCACAGGTAGAAAAGTGGGTACTTTTTATTTTTGCTGAGTATATATAGGGCTAACAGAGAACTTTGAAAGAGAAAACTATGACGACATTTCGTCTTATAATCAAAGTACTGAAAGTAAAGAAAACCAGCGAAGCGATTTTGCTTCTTGAGAATAACCAGTGCCATGATTCTCATACATGTAGCCATTTACGAAAAAGCAAAAGAACTCGTTTCACTCACAAAGACTTTTATCTTGTCTATATGATAGTGGAAATAAGGGTTTCCATGTATTATCTGGATGAAGGCTTCTGTTAACCCTTTACTCCATAGATATACCTTCATAGCTTGGGCGAACAGTTTAGATCCATATCAGCTGGCACATCTTTGCGATCTGATTTGGATTTAAAATGTTCGCTTTTATAATCAATATTTTTTTTCTGACCAGTAATCACAAATTTTAGATCCAGATCAGATGGCACTATTGTGCCAGCTGACTGAGACCTGAACTGGTCACTTATGTGATGAAAAGCGTATATATTGAGTCAAGGGTTTTCAGCAAGAAATTATAATAGTGAAATATGTGTACTGACATCCCAAAGAAAGAATGAACACGAAAAATGAAATAAAAAGTGAGACCCGATCGATGGGAATGATTCTGCATTTATTTGAAATAAGAAGTATATAATTGTTTCCTTTATTGTGAATAACGTGTAAAGGAAATCATAGAATTGAGAATCCTACATATTCAGATATGTATCTATATCCACAACCGAGGGTCATAACATTGCCGAAAGCATTGGAATTTAATGCTAACACACATGTAAAATTGAAGAAAATTTCAGAGGAAAATGAATTACTATAGCTTATACCATAAATTTCCACACTATTAAGTTGTATATAATAACGGACTCGATGGTTTTTTAAACGTAGCATATTATTAGAAAAAGGTGCCAGATTTAAGACAACATAAACATATCATTGAGTTTTGGTTGTTAAGGAGATGGGATAAATGTCCATTAGCTGACAATTCGTTCATATAACATCAGTTTCAGCAGACAGGTGTGTCGTTTATAATTTTAGGCTCCATCATGGTTTGTCCTCTATATTCACACGTACGTTTACTGTTATTTGGCTTTCTACAAAACGCGGGAAATTGTGATGTCACTGACATTTGCATATTCATTGTGTTACTGCGCCTATGATTTCATGTACTCCGAACAACAATAATAGTCATCTCTAGCTTAATCGAAAGCGTAAACCTAGTAAACATCTTCACCTTTGGAAAAAATGTAAATTATCCATTATTCCTGAAACAAATCATAGTCCGTTCCTTGGACCACTGATGGCCTTATTGTCGACGTGTCTCCTGCCACGTACGTGATAGCCGGACACGTACCGCGCTTGCTCGTAGCATGTTTCGAATACATAGATCTGTAAATCTTACATGTCCCTATTTCTGTACGAATAATATCCGGTATACCAGTTTAAATATGTAAAATTTTACACATCTCAATAGTTTACTGTTTACTTTTCACGCTAAATGTGGAAATCCAATATATAAAAAGTAAAGGTGATTGCTTCATGTTCAGTGATTTACAACAATCATGAACGCCTATCATCAAATAATAAACAAATGTTCACAATATGTCTTGAAAATTTCAAGCGAAAGCATTTGCGCATTTATTTCATAAAGTGGACAATTGAAGAAAAATAATATGCTAAGATGGAAATTTATCTTTATCGTTATTGTTAATGATACAAAAAACGTGAAACAAACAGTTTAGCAGCGGAACAAACGTCCAATATTGAAATGGCTTTAAAATGACAAAATAAAGAAACTGTTTTCATTGTTATTTTGAGCTTCGAATTAGCAGAAAAAGATATATTAATATTTCGGAATTAATATTAAGCTATTGTAATATCCTAAAACCGGGAATATCGTTTATATCTCTACCTAAAGGTAACACATCTGTGGCTCGCTAAAGAATCCTGGCGGCTACAACCCCTAGATAAAATTGGTTTTCTGTTGTCGATTGTGTTCTGAATTAGGGACAGCGCAGTGAAGCAGTCAAGTATTCTTTTAGCGATACAAAGTTAACGTGGCACGAGCCAACTTTAACACGTAACAGGAAACTTGGACTACTTTGCTTGCTCTGATTACTCTGAAATGCGTAAATCGCCGGTTGCCAGTGCCTCGTTTTGGTTTGACACCGATTTCAGAATTGTGATTAGTAAAACCAGCTTCGCTGGTTAAAAATACTCAGTAACAGCTGTTATCGTTCAGTAACATTGACACGATTGTAAAGAAGAAGCAGTTGTAAATTAGTATCACTTGTCTACGGAAGCGTAAAAGGACCTCTGGATATGAGTAATTCTTTCGAGATTTTATTACTATTTTATCAATTTGGAGAAATACTATAAAATGTCTACTTACTTTTGTCAATTTGTTATAAGACATTTTTTACCTTTTCCACTTAGTAAAATACTTCTTCTTTAATTGACACAAAAATATACACATTGAAATAATTATTTTCGACAAATAAGAAGTTTTTTCGAGTAACCTTCTCAAAAGTAAAATTTACATAAAAGTTAAAAGCGAAATATATACGAACAGTTTACTTCGATATCGGGGAAATAGACGAGAAGGGCATACATGTAAGAGAGGTTTTTATAAATGGAGTTTGTAACTGCATGTTTGTTAAACTAGAATGTTGTGTTCCACGGAACACATGTGTCGCCTTTATGGAAAAAGTTGAAATGTGGGCCTATGTTTAATCATATATAATAAAAATATTTTATTTAAGTTGATTTCAATACTACACCACAGACCACATGTGTCATCTAAATTGCATTTAAAAGGGGAATAACTAAAATAATGGTGAAACTTGAGTTAGGTGAAACCTGAGTTATCATCTTCAAAAATTGGTTTGTAAATGCAGATGAGTTATTCCAAGTATGAAGTGAATAGGACAAGTACTTTCAAAGTTATAGGCAACATGAAGTTTCAGGTTAAAGTTGCATTTGAAAGGGGCATAGTTCAAAAAAAATATTGAAACTGGAGTTATCATTCTTGTCGTCACAGATGGCATTGTTCATGCTGATGATATATTCCAAGTATGAAGTGAATAGGACAAGTACTTTCAAAGTTTAAGTAAACATTAAGTTTCAGGTTAAAGTTGCATTTGAAAGGGGCATAATTCAAAAAATATTGAAACTGGAGTTATCATTCTTGTTGTCACTGATGACATTCTTCATGTTGATGATTTATTCCAAGTATGAAGTGAATAGGACAAGAACTTTCAAAATTAAAGTCAACATTAAGTTTCAGGTTAAAGTTGCATTTGAAAGGGGCATAACTCAAAAATATTGAAACTTGAGTTATCATTCTTGTCGTCACAGATGGCATTGTTCATGCTGATGATATATTCCAAGTATGAAGTGAATAGGACAAGTACTTTCAAAGTTATAGGCAACATGAAGTTTCAGGTTAAAGTTGCATTTGAAAGGGGCATAACTCAAAAAAATATTGAAACTGGAGTTATCATTCTTGTCGTCACTGATGACATTGTTCATGCTGATGATATATTCCAAGTATGAAGTGAATAGGACAAGAACTTTCAAAGTTATAGGCAACATTAAGTTTCAGGTTAAAGTTGCATTTGAAAGGGGCATAACTAAAAAAAATATTGAAACTGGAGTTATCATTCTTGTCGTCACAGATGGCATTGTTCATGCTGATGATATATTCCAAGTATGAAGTGAATAGGACAAGTACTTTCAAAGTTATAGGCAACATTAAGTTTCAGGTTAAAGTTGCATTTGAAAGGGGCATAACTCAAAAATATTGAAACTTGAGTTATCATTCTTGTCGTCACAGATGGCATTGTTCATGCTGATAATATATTCCAAGTATGAAGTGAATAGGATAAGTACTTTCAAAGTTATAGGCAACATTAAGTTTCAGGTTAAAGTTGCATTTGAAAGGGGCATAACTCAAAAAAAATATTGAAACTGGAGTTATCATTCTTGTCGTCACTGATGACATTGTTCATGCCGATGATATATTCCAAGTATGAAGTGAATAGGACAAGAACTTTCAAAGTTATAGGCAACATTAAGTTTCAGGTTAAAGTTGCATTTGAAATGGGCATAACTCAAAAATATTGAAATTGGAGTTATCATTCTTGTCGTCACTGATGACATTGTTCATGCTGATGATATATTCCAAGTATGAAGTGAATAGGACAAGTACTTTCAAAGTTATAGGCAACATTAACCTTATACATGTATTTGGATTTTGGTGCAGAATATAACATGTTTTCCGTCATAAATCTTTTGGATAGGAGCAAAAACTGCATATAGGATGTATCACACACAATACAGAATCCGGTATTTCTCACGGTGGATATAACATTAAGATAATGGAGTTTTTTTATTGTCAACTTGATACGTGTTCGGGTATTAGATTAGTACATTTGCAAATCCATTATTTGTGTTAATTTGCCTCATGTTCACGTAAACAGGCTCCGGAAAAGAGTGAATTTGCTTTTCCTCTATTAAACCGGTGACTGGCGCACCAGTTCCTCTTCAAAGTAATGTTTGACATTTATGTTTTGTATTTCTTTATTCATACTCTATGGATACAAACCAAGTTTACTAGACCACTTCGCATAATGTTTGAAATGCGTTAATCGACGGTTACGTGTTTCCCTCATTATGACTTGATACGTGCTTCAGAAATATGGTATAAAAATCATCTCTGACTTTGACCTTTGGAGTTAGGTCATGGTTTTAACACACGTACATTAAGGTTAACACTTGCGTCAAGTTTGGATGAGATTCCTAAATAATTTCAAAGATATGATGCAGAAATTATATGGAGGACAACACACAATCTTCCTTACACCTACTGCAATTTATTAGCTCGACTATTCGAAGAATATGTCGAGCTATTGTACTCACTTGGGCGTCGGCGTCGGCGTCGGCGTCCCGCTTTGGTTAAAGTTTACGTGCAACCTACCTATATCTTAAAAACTACTATAGCTACAGCTTTTAAACTTGGCACACTTGTTCGTCATCATGTCCCGAGTGTGTATGCCAAGAACCATAACTCTAACTTTCATTTTGTTCAAATTATGGCCCTTTTTCGGCTTAGAATTTCAGGTTAAAGTTTGCGTGCAAGCTACTATACAAACTAATAACTTCAATACTACTTATACTACAGCTTTGAAACTTTCAACACTTGTTCATCATCATATCCCAAGTGTGTATGCCAAGAACCATAACTCTAACTTCCATTTTGTTCAAATTATGCCCCTTTCTCGACTTAGAATTTCAGGTTAAAGTTTGCGTGCAAGCTAGTTACTTTCATACTTCTTGTAATATAGCTTTGAAACTTAAGACACTTGTTTACCATCATGACCCTGACTATTTATACCAAGAACCATAACTCGTTCTTTCATTTTTAATCAAATTATGGCCCTTTTTCAACTTAGAATTTCAGGTTAAAGTTTGCGTGCAAGCTAGTTACTTTCATACTTCTTGTACTATAGCTTTGAGACTTAAGACACTTGTTTACCATCATGACCCTGACTATGTATGCCAAGAACCATAACTCTTTCTTTCATTTTTAATTAAATTACGGCCCTTTTTTGACTTAGAATTTCAGGGTAAAGATTGCATGCAAGCTAGTTACTTTCATACTTCTTGTACTATAGCTTTGAAACTTATTCACCATCATGACCCTGACTATGTATGCCAAGAACCATAACTCTTTGATTTTTTTCAAATTACTGCCCTTTTTAGACTTAAAAATTAAGGTTTAAAACTTTGTATACCTTTATTTTATCTTATATCAGGTTTATTTTCAAAGGCCCATAACTCATCCTTGCTTTTTTTATATTTGATTTTTGCCCCTTTTCACTTGAAATTAGAATTAAGACTTGTAAATAATTGTTAAAGTTTCAATGTTAGTGTTTTTCATATGTACAGCTATATAAAAGGTTTAAAACAGATGTCCTTAATATACTTTGGTTAAAAGTGTTGAGTAATTGTGGGGTGGGTGGGTGGGTGCATAGACTATACTACACTACACTACACTACACTACACTACACTACACCATACCATACCATACCATACCATACCATACCATACCACTGTACTGTACCCCCACCACCCACCACCACCTCCACATACCACCACCACCAACAACAACAACTACAACAACACAAACACAAACAACAACACCACCACCAACAACAACACCAACAACCACACCACCACCAACAACAACACCACCACCACCAACAACACCACCACCACCAACAACACCACCACCATTAACAACACCAACACCTCCACCACCAACAACAACTACAGCACCACCATTAACAACAACAACACCAACACCACCACCACCAACAACAACAACACCACCACCAACAACAACACCAACAACAATATCAATACCACCACCAACAACAACACAAACACAAACAACAACACCACCACCAACAACAACAACACTAACAACAACAACACCACCACCAACAACAACACCACCACCAACAACAACACCAACAACAATATCAATACCACCACCAACAACAACACAAACACAAACAACAACACCACCACCACCAACATCAACAACACCACCAACAACAACACCAACACAAACAACTACACCACCACCACCAACAACAACACCACCAACAACAACACCATCAACAACAACACCAACACCACCAACAACAACACCACCAACAACAACAACAACATCATCACCACCAACAACAACACCACCACCAACAACACCACTACCAACAAACAACACCACCAACACCACCACCAACAACAACAACATTAACACCACCAACACTAGCACCGACAACAACACCACCACCACCAGCAACACCAACACCACCACCAACAACAACACCAACAACATCAACACCACCACCAACAACAACATCAACACCACCACCAACAGCAACAACAACCAACACCACCACCACCACCACCAGCAACAACACTACCACCACCACCACCAACAACAACACCAACAATGCCAACACCAACAACACCACCACCAACAACAACACCAACAACAGCAACAACACCACCACCACCACCAACAACAACACCACCACCAACAGCAACAACAACCAACACCACCACCACCAGCAACAACACTACCACCACCACCACCAACACCAACAATGCCAACACCAACAACACCACCACCAACAACAACACCAACAACAGCAACAACACCACCAACAACAACAACAACACCACCACCAACAACAGCAACCAGCATACCATACTGTACTTCACCACGCCACACAACTATAGGTGGGCAAAGATAGTGGGTTGATGGGTGTGGGATCAGGGGTTTATGGGCTGGGTTGTGTAAACCCTAAAAAAAATCTACAAGAATAAATTAAGTGTTATTTATTGATTTATGGATTAAGAAACTTTTGTTCATGTGTGTTTGTTGGGGGTGTCATAAACTCCTGAATCACTCCCCAGTTTAAATGAAGCCCAGTTACAATGTGCTTAATAATTCTGAATAGTCGAGCGTGCAGTCGTTTCCGACTGGCTCTTGTTTTAAGACCGTTTAATTGCCACATATATTTTTGAGTGGAGGTGGGGGTCCAAAACCCCCTTGTCGATCCGTTATTTTCATTTAGGTAGATTCCATTTTGAAAAAAAAACTTCGTTGTTGTGATGATATCATCCAACTTAAAACATGTTGCTGTTTTCATATTGTCAGTTGCAGAATTAAGCTTTGCATACATTTTTGAATATCAACGAAGTGTTACCTCCAAGTTTATGCAAGAACCATGGTTTCTTGGATGTTAAACTGTCTCACTAAATTGAACAATATGCAAGGTTTTGCTCATATCCCTTTATTAGTTGCAGGTTATGCTTTGGAAAGTACTGTGGTGTCATTGTATTTCGCAGTGGTTTAGTATTCACTTATGTTTCGCGCTAGAGAAAGTGAGCAAAATTTAACCCTAGCGAAATCAAACCTGGTCCATTGAATTTCTTGTCTTACGGGATTAATACAAATGATACTGCCTCTACATGGGAGCGAACCCGCGCCTAGATCTACAATACCGTCAACGCAACCAGCTGAGCTAGCCGGGAAAACTCTAAAAACAGGTTGATCGCATAAGCCTGATATGCGTGGCATCAGTAACAGGTTATTTTACTGATAACAGTGCTGACTATACGGGGAGAATTTTTACGCTCGCCAGAAGGCACAAATAACGCAAATGAGATTGACTCTACCTGGGAACGTACCCGCATCGTCACGGCGAGAGCGTCTGGCCCTGCAATTTCGACAACGCAACCAACCTAGCTAGTCGGGAAAATCCCAGAGAGCGACAAAAATGTTATGATGTCTTTTGTGCCAAACTGAATGATACCACAGTAGGTATTTAGCAAGTTGACCTTAAAACACTCTCACCTAGACCTTTTTGGTTGGGTGTGTATTGAATAACGTTCAGCCCTCTTAAGATAAGTTGTCTCTTGTGACAAGTTTGTAAAGGATCCATTTACGGCTTGGTGAGATATTTTGCGGAAACCAGATATGTGACAGACTGACAAGGCGTAGGCCGTAACTAAGTGTACCAAACCTTGTCAAATAAAAGGCAAAAAAAGAACACGCCGGAGGCATTTTTCTTAAATTTTATGTGAAAAAGGGGACATTACTATGACGACATAGTCAAGAGTTATGAAACTTGTTCTGATACATGTAACTGGTATTGTGAATGATTATGCCCACCACACTGCTAGACAACATAAAAGTTATATTGATTAACTGTTGATTAACTGAATTAAGTATCCATATTGTTTCATCACTGCCAGAGTTATTACGTGTTTCCTTCTTTTGAAAAAATAAAATATGGATCCAGGCATGTCACTTTAAAATTAACCAGAAAGTATCAGACTGCAAAAAGTCAAAAATGTGTTGACTGCTCTTATAAACTGGTCAAATTGGGTTATCACTAAAATTTACAAAGTGGGTTCCTTTTCAAATAACTACCGGTAATTTATTTTACATTGCTGATCAGAATTCAAGTTTGGGTAAAAATCATAGAATGAAATAGACATAAAATTAATGCCTTAAGTAGTTTTGGTTTATTTTACCTAAAATCAATTTGTAATGGAAGGCTAATAAATGAATACTTGTTACATCAAAATTATTGAACTGAAACACTGTGTAAACCTAGGTTCACTTCAATACTTAATACTGGTGTAACATCAAAAGGGAGACAATATATTCATTTTTATAATTTGGCACATGTTTGTAGTGAACAAAAAGTATATCTTTGGTTTTCATTTCATAATTTATTGTCACTTTGTTAGGCAATTCTACTATTAACAAGACTTAATTTAACACTATGAAACTAATTTGAGTTATTTATCAAATTACAGGAACCTGAATTTCCATCAGAAAATATTCAGATAAGAAAAAATATTACATTTTCCCAATGCAACGGATTTGTACCCCACCCATTAACATGTTAAAATAATTTACCAGTTGCAATGTTGACAGCGTTATCACAGCTCAAGCATTACAAAGAAACTAAAATATACTGTTTAAAATAATTACATCTCCTAAACAGTCATTCTGGATTTAACTCAAACATTATTTTCAACCTTCACTTTTGTTGTCCACTTCATTGCATGACGTCAAACAGTTCTATACCGCTTCAAATGGTTGATACATGTCTGACCAGAACCAAAAATCATCTAAACCTGTTTATGAATAATTAAATCAATTAATAAATACTTCATTCTTTTTTCCGGGATGCAAAATTTACCTGAAATGCATTTAAGAGATACTATTAAATAAATATTGTGAAGTTCCCATTTCTGTATAAACTTGGTGAATCCCCAAGGTGCTACTCTTTTTCTTCTTATGGTTTTCCCTGGGTTATTAATTTTGAGAATATCTGTTCTGATTAAATGACCTGTGAGACATATGGAATGGAGTGTAAGACAAAACTGAAAGTAGGAAAAACTTCTGATAGCGGATTTCATAAGGTGTACATATAACACGCAATTATTGAAAACATTAGATTTTCATTTCTTTGAAATTTTATACTTCAGAAAATCTTGTGTCAACTATGTAGCTGGTTACGGTTTGGAAATGGGTTAGATCTGGATATTTTCTGATGGAAATTCAGGCTCAAGATTATGATCAAATGCATAAAATGCATTTATTAATATATCTGTTAAATCAATTCATGTATGAATTTTAAATTACTTTAAACATAATTTTCAATAGATCAAAATGTTATAAAAAATCATTGTGAATCAGATGCTTTATGTTTTACTTTAAAGCGTTCAAATGGGAATATAATTCTTACACGAGTGACGATATTTTACCAAGTAATTCGTTAATCGTTCAAAATCCAACTTTTTTCAATGCAATACATTGAAACAATTTGATTACTTACATCTCTACAAGGTTCCACAATTAATATCCACAATGATTAGGGCCCTAAATTAAAAAAGTTTCGCTTAGCCCTACGGTCGATTTTGAGACTCCTACTTTCATTTCGGAGAGTGCATTAATTAATTAAATGACGTAACCGTTCAATAGAACCCAAAGAGCCAAAATCACGTTTACTGCGGTGTAGTCTTTCGAATCTAAAATTTCAAGTTTTACAATGATTTTGTAACGTAGGCTACCATTCGAAAACCACCAAATCCACCTCCATTTCCATATGAATAATTCTATTTACAAAGAGAACTTCTATTGTCAATATACATTCAAATATAACCTGGGTGTTATAAAAACATTGCATCACGAAAATAACTCGATAAATACTCACTGTTGATTTGATTACGATGGATTTTTCGTCTTCACCGAACGTTGTCGAATCCAATATGGCGTTCCGCCATCAGGTATTCATGCGCGTTCATGACTCAAAATCTTGTCGAACGTTCCACGAGTTAAATTTCTTCAAATATTGATTGATTCCATATTTTTTAATATAAATTTTATCGTTTTGCACAGAATTACAAAATTGACCGCTTTGTAGCATTGACTTACTTTTTGAAACTAAGAACTATATTCTAGGGTAGCAAGCATACATTCTATGGTAGCATGCAAGTACTGTCGTTACTACATTGAAATAAAGAAGGAGTTAGAACAGTATTGCATGCAACCCTCAAATTGTTAGGTTCATAGTAAAGCAAAAACGATTGTCGAAAATTGGTTTTCACTGAGTCTGCCGACTCAAAAACCAGGCTTTTCCAGAGGAAACCTAGTTTAAAATTGTTATTCTTCTTGCAAGATTTTTCCATATGTATGATCTTCATGATAAATTTCCATCTACTGTAAATATTAATAGAAGTGCAGATAGGTAAAGTAAATGTATAGTTTGTAAAAATGTGATCATCAAATTTAAGAAAAATCATGTGCAAATATCATACAATGCCAACAATACCCGATTCTTTAGCACTGTTCTTTCTTTCATTGTCAAGATAAAATTAACAGAACTAAATATAAAGCTTCAATCATTTATTCAATAGTTATTTTATAACAGAAACATAAAATTATATTTAAAAAAAACAAATACCATTGTAATTGAACCTTTTTCATAACTTTCTCTCAAAATACTAAGAATTCATTAACATAAATACTTGTTCAATAATCCCAAATCAAACAAGATTTTCCTTCCAAACTTTTTAGATTTTTGACTGTGCAGTTTTTATATCAAATATTTACAAAGTTATCTGTAATCAATATTTCTCTTTGAAATCAGCAGCATTAACTTCAATAACTTTTTAATCTAAATAAAAAAGCAAAGGTTGTTACTTTGAAATCTAAATAGAAAAACACATTAAACCTAAAGGGTTTTAATTAAATAAAGCAAACAAAGACAAATATCTTGGGTGTACAACATAGAATGTTTACAAATAATATCACAAAGTCATTAGCATGCCCTAATTCCAACAACCTGAAAAACACTGTTCAAATTGTTCATATTAAACCACTGAAGAAAACCTCTTTTCAACGACCTTTCACACGACCTTGAGCCAAGAAGCACTTCTGTTGCCATGGAAATAAGCCACCATGTGACATCTGACCTTGACACAATGTTGCTAGGCAACAACCAATCAGATGGAGCCCATAGGAAAACATGTAAAACATCTGCTGAAAATCTTGCTGTGGGTCTCTGTGTAAAAAAATGAAAAAATAATTAACAAGTGTCTTATCAAACAGTTAATATAATATGAAACTACAGTCAAACCTGTATTAAGCAGGTCATGACTCAATTAATACAAGGAGTATAATTTGAATTGATGGAGAAATATTAATTAATGGAAAAGTTATAGCCAACAATAAGTTTTTGTTACATGCAGACAATAAAACCACTAACAAACACAGTGATCCCTATGTGTTGTCCTTTCAAATATTGCATTTTTTTTTAAAAGGAAATCATAAAAATGGATCAGTGATATTGTATTTATCAAACAATGATAGAAATAAACAGTTAAAGTTTAAACACAAACAAAACATTTTAAAGATTCAGTCAACTAGTTTTTTTCTTGGGCAACTCTGTGTTTTCTCACATACCCTTTCCACAAGTATGTTTGTGATGAGAAAAAAAGACTGCATATTATAACTTTCTGGATAGCTAATTTTCATGCATGATAAATAACAATCAGACAACACTCTATGGTTACAGTTCAGATATTTAAAAAGAAAGGTAAAATATAAGAGAAAAGAATCACTTTCTTTGGAAAAGATGCATTTTATGCAACATTTAAAAAATAATTCATCTCCAATGAAATTCTGTTCAGCAGTTAAAGCCCCAGCCCTAAACTTAAGTATACTATTGAAAAATCATATTTGTCCATATAGACTCCAATATATAAACTCTTGGAGAACACAAAAGGTCCCATTGAATTCTTTCTTATAGACGAGATTTTCAATGATATCGTTAAATTATCGTTAACAAATTTTAAGAAGCAAAATAAAGTGAAGGTATATTTAGCAACCTATTTTTGACGAAGAGACCCACTTTATGCGCGATCGCAAGTTCTGTGACATTTTGGAAATCCTACTTTCGCTTTTAATTAAAATTTTATTAGCCTGAACTTATGCTGCAAATTTATGCCTATAGTTCCAAATACATGAAATATTTCATACAAGAGCGGGTTAAATTGAAGTTATGCTGCTTTAACTTGACAGTAGACCCAACAAAATATTCTACCTTAGCTGGATCCCTTTTCAAGATAGCTTTTATCAAATCTTTCACAACGTGTGGTACATCCTCAGGCAAGGGAGGTAAATCATTTTCTGCATAGGTTCTACTGTCTAACCTCCCTTTGCTCTGGTTAGTGTAGAAAGGGTTGTCTGCCCCTAGAATCTGATAAGCTAGGGTACCAGCTGCCCAGAGATCAGACTTCCTGTAGTCCAGGTATGTGAATAAACCTGGCTGTGCTGAAGATATCTGGAACAAAATAAAACAAATTTCATTAAATTTATACAGTGAAACCCCTCTGTAACGGACACCTAAGGGACTGAGGGAGTGTCCTTAATAGTGGGTTTAAATCAAAAAGAAGTGAACATGTCTGTTCTTTAAAAAATTACCAGTAATACCGGGTTGCCCGTAATATAGTGTCCATAATGAGAGGTTTTACTGTACTCCATTATCATGTGACCAGTTAATATCCGTGCCATCTGATAACGACCTACTACTACACTGGTCAATATGCTAATGAATATAACAGTGACCCCGATCAGATGATGCGGATGTGCCAGATTATCTGGATCAACACTGATGACCCTTGAGATAACAGCCATATTCTCATGGAAAACTCATGATTTTTTGATTGTTAGCAATACATTACCAAGTCTTCTGAAGTTTTTTTTGTGGAGAAGTACATTTATTGAAAACCATGTAACTTAAAAAAACTATCATGACACTTAATTTCAAGGCTATTTTTTTCCATCTCATTTACATCTCTTTCCGAAAAAAAACGTAGTTTCTGATAGTAAGTTAGAGACTAGATTACAATGACTTCCATTATCAGAAGCAGTATTTTATAAAATTTGAAATTCATTAATTTTAAAGCAAATGAAAAGCATCTTGAGATTTACCTCTGGTGCCATCAGGGCTGTATTACCTCCCTTGTCAATATATTCGCTGGTGTACGGGATCTGCAAGCCATGTTTACTATCAGCAAGACAACAGCCGAAATCTCCAATCACAAGTTGTGGTACTCCACCTGTAACAGGTATTAATCTATTAACCCATTCATCCATAAATACACCTTTAGAGTGTATGGGAACAGTGTAAATCTTGATAAGCGGGCACATACATCAGGTCCCAAGGTTATAAAGCTGAGATTGGAAACCAGTCTCAAATCTCAAGCATCTGATTGGCTGAAATGGCCACCAGTCGCCATTTCAGCCAATCATATGCTTGAGATTTGAGACTGGTTTCCATGCTCAGTTTTATAACCTTGGACACAGGATCTTCTCTGTGCTTTTTGATTTATAAGGATATTTCTGGTTAAGAAGTGAACAGAGCAGATCTTGATCATAAAGCATGTATGTGCCAGCTGATCATGATCTTAACTGTTCACACATGGGATAAAATCTTATATATGAAGGATAAGGGTTAATAGATAATGCGTTCCTGTGTTTTCGTTGGTGACAGGTACTAAATTATTTCACCTTGTCATGAAACTTTACACGAATTTCAACAGCTTTGGAAAAAAACAGGGGTCATCTGATCCCTGTTGAGAATGTTCATGGGGTCTTTAACATATTGTCACGAGACATATCTTGTATTTATTGAACTTTACTACTTATAAAATTGGTTCATTTTCAAAAATTCAACATACACTTTAGTTTTCTTTATTCTTGCAAAAGTTGACCACTTTTAAAGATTCTCCTGCATCAAAATGCTCATAAGTGGAAATTTAAAATCAAATTTGCTTTCATTAAAATCCTCCTTTACCTAATGCATACTGTGAAATTATTAATTTTTCTGGGGTACTAATTTTCGTGGATTTCGAGGACAGATAGATCCACAAATTTAAAGCTGCAATAAAATATAAATAACATCGAATGGTATATAACCAGGAAATTTTTAGAACCCAGAAAAAAGCTGATTTAACCCTTTCCTCCATAGATACATTTTTATTGCAAGGGCGAAAATTTTAGATCCAGATCAGCCAGCACATCCATGCTATCTAATCAGGATCTAAACTGTTCGCTTTTTTATTCATAACTAAAGGTTATTTCTAACCTAAATGTGACCAGTGCAGATCAAGATCAGACGGCATGGATGTGCCGGCTGATCTGGATCTACACTGGTTGCACATGTGTAAAAATGCTTATATAGAGGAAAGGGTTAATGAATGCCACAAAATGTTACGCCCTTGAAATTAAATATTCAGTTGCGCATTATCATTAAGGAAATACTAATCTACAGGTACCCAGCAATGTATTCAAAGACATATCTCTGATAGTTATTTATTATTTCAATTCTAACATAAATTTTCTATAAAAAGCTTTAACAATAATGATACTAAACATACTTTACATAGAACATATAAGTGACGTCATGAATGAATATGGGAATACTATTATTGAGTATTTGATTAAATTTTTTTTTGCTGATTCTTGTGCAAATTTAATTTTAATCAATCACTCTCTTCGTTACATATAATAACTTGGTCAAATGAAGGATGCTGAAGTCTTTTCATGAATTTAGCAGGTTCAGCATTATTGTGAAGCTAGCACCTGGTAGTGTCAAGTCATACCTGTAAATGTATCAAGAAATATGTTGTCCAGTTTCAAGTCCCTGTGAGCTATGTTATGCCTTCTCATGTGGTCCAAACCTTCAAACACCTGTGCTAGTAGCATTATTCTGTCCCGCATACTGGGGTTGAAAGTCGAAAGGTACTCAGCAAGGGTGCAGTGGTATCTGTAACATAAGAACGGGAAATGAAAGTAATATGTTCTTGAAAAAGATGTCTCAGATCCCCTGTCAAAGTTCTATTCTGTTCAGTAACGCCAATAGTTTTCTGGTTTAGGGCACACCCATTCTTTTAACTTGGGGGGGCCATTTGCCGCTGAACATATATTGCAATTAATCGGAAAATACAGCAACGAATGTTCCATGTCACAATTTCAGCCAATCAGATGCTTGAGATTTGAGACTGGTTACCAAACAGGTTAATGATCTTGGGCACAGGTAAGTTATAAGCAGTACTACATGTAAGTGCACTAAATGGTAACTTATTAACAACAGAAGAAATAACTCAAGTGTTTAGTAGTATTATTTTGTAGAATATTCTTGATTATATGCAAAATGGTAGACTGACATGAATCAAATTTCAGCTTAGGTTTAAAACATAACAGGTGCCTGGTCACATGATGAAAGCACAAGTGTTTTTACGTATCAACATGAAGAAGACCTATAAACAAAGAATTCTTACACAGGCAGCATAAGAGTGCTTATATTTAAAGGCAAAATTGTTACAGCATTTCTAACACAGTAAAATTAACGCAAAACAGGTCCAAAAATGTACTGATTTTTCCAAAATTTCTGCAAACATCAATCCTGTTCAGTCATTTATAGGCATTAAATAGTAGAGCACTTAAATATAACCAATTCATAGCCATTATGCATTCCAACCTGAATTGTGAACAAGCAACTTTCAATATTTAGTTTCAGACACACAAGTTTCATGGTAAATTAAAACAAGCTCATACTTTTTCATAACCAAGAACAACGTCTTGTTTCTCCCGATGCCTTGTGGGTTCAGCCGGGCAGGAAGTGCTGCTGGGTAGTTGAGAAGACTGTCAGGGAGGTAGGGCACAGGGTCCACAAACACACCCCACATTTCAACAATGTTTGGATGTGGTGGCAGACGTTTCTTCCTCACCTTATTCCTGTGGAATAAAACAAATATGTAATAAAACAAAACTTTTACTGAACCATTTTCTCCATTTATATTCCTATTATCATATGGGTGAAGAGGTCCAGAGTAGATCCAGCTCTGCCGGCACACCCATGCCATCTAATTTGGATCTACACTGTTCATGGTTTGGACAGAAATAACTTATCGAAGCTAAAAAGGAAACAGATCTTGATTGGATAGCATATAGATAAAGTCATATCCCATGAAGTAAACAGTCAAAACTTAAAAGTATATAAGGAATCATTGAAACTTACACTACAAACTTACCTGTGATTCTGAGATCAGAGATTAATTTTTTCCCAAGATTTCTAAGAATCTGGGTTTTTATTTACTGGGTACAAATTTTCGTTTCTGTAAAAGGTACTTATCAAATTTACTGTAAGATGCCTTAAAATTGTATTACTTGAGGATTCATATTGTGCTGTGTCCATATAGATGTTTCCTTGCTCACACTATGGACCCTGGCTCGAGTTTACCCATTCTGCTAACTGCCATTATGGTCCCTGGCTCAAATTACTCATTCCACCTTGGAAGTATCATTATGTTAACTGGCATGAGTTTACCCATTATGACAAGTGTCTATTTGCTTCTTGGCTTGATTCTACCCATTTTGCCAAGTGGCCCTATGTTTCTCTGGCCTAAATTTACTTACCCATTCTGCCAAGTATCCATCTGTTCCCTGGCCTAAGTTTAGTCTTACCCATTCTGCCAAGTATCCATCTGTTCCCTGGCCTAAGTTTAGTCTTACCCATTCTGCCAAGTATCCATCTGTTCCCTGGCCTAAGTTTAGTCTTACCCATTCTGCCAAGTATCCATCTGTTCCCTGGCCTAAGTTTGGTCTTATCCATTCTGCCAAGCATCCATGATTTCATGAAATTCGTAAAAATTACACGTCGTTATATTCACTCTAAATTATTTGGTTGTCAAAACATTCAATGGTAGAAACTGAAAGTAGTCTTCCCAAAACTTGATTGTTAAATGACAAACTGTGAACATCGTGATCCGACAGTCAATTAGCAATCATCAATGAATTGTTTGCCCTTTTAACAGATTACTCTATTATTAACGATAACCTGGTGTGAAATCTGACCACAGTTTTTAACCTGTTGACGTTGCAGGTGTGATCAAACTGCGCTTGCCATTTTCGACGTGTTTAAAACATAATGTGCTAATAACAATAACATTAAGCCAATACAAGCACGGTGGCTTATGAAGGCCCATGATTTACTTGCATATCTGCATTTCACCAGTGCGGGATACAGTCCTTACCGATGTACATATATACAAATTACATTGACAGTTAATAGTTTTCAAAGGAATTGTCGTTTAGTTTATAAAATTTAATTAGTACAATTTTGTATAAGTTTTGATATTTGGTATTTATTGTACCTTTACATCGCTTTTAATTTGTACAGGTATACTATACAGTCTTGTAATAAAGTACAATGATCATAATGTTTTGTTTTACCATAGTCCGGTGTAAGGGTAAAATTTTGCTTGTACATAAGCTCTAATTTACGCTGGCTGATAATTTCGCGATTTTAATCAAATCGCGAAATACGCGAACATTACATCCTCGCGAACATTACCACTTATACAGTATCCATCCGTTCCCTGGCCTAAGTTTAGTCTTACCCATTCTGCCAAGTATCCATCTTTTCCCTGGCCTAAGTTTGGTCTTATCCATTCTGCCAAGCATCCATCTGTTCCCTGGCCTTAGTTTAGTCTTACCCATTCTGCCAAGCATCCATCTGTTCCCTGGCCTAAGTTAAATCTTACCCATTCTGCCAAGCATCCATCTGTTCCCTGGCCTAAGTTAAATCTTACCATTCTGCCAAGCATCCATCTGTTCCCTGGCCTTAGTTTAGTCTTACCCATTCTGCCAAGCATCCATCTGTTCCCTGGCCTTAGTTTAGTCTTACCCATTCTGCCAAGTATTCATCTATTCCCTGGCCTTAGTTTAGGCCTAAATTAAAATTAAGTTTGTTTGCCCTTTACCGACCGACCCGAAAAAATCCCGCCGACCCAAAAAATTTTATTGGAAAAAAACATGTGTTTTTTTTATTCGATCCGACACGTTCTTCGTATTGCTTTCCGTTAGTTTCTTTTCGGTATATATTTTTCTTTCCGTTTCAATTCTTTTCATTTTGATTGAAATGTAATTTATTTATTTATTTAATTTATTTATTTATATATTCATTAAAATATATATTTTGCTAAATATATATCACCATCAATTGATTAGAAAAATAATCCACAAAAATTTGGCACCAAAAAGCCTGTGTGGGACTGATGCAACGTCTGACGTCATAATGACGTCATTGACGTCATACAAACATTTCTCTTAAATGTTTCGAGACATTTCGTAGAAGTCATTGCTTTTTCTAGTCAAATAGTGTGATTTCTAGTCAAATAGTGTGTTTACTAGTCAGTCGTGCCTTTTTTTCATTAAAACAGTTATACTTTTGCCATTTTCTTTTTTTTTTGGAAATAAACAAGTTAGAGTTAAAGCACTGTAGAGTTTTTTGGATTAAATAATACAGAAAGTCATTCTTGATCTGGATTTCTAAATTCTGTATAAACAAGTGCTGATAAAATTTCCTGTGCCATTTTATTTGAACTACACAAGTAATGGTTACAGATTGTATTAGTAACTTTATAAGGTTTAGAATTCCAGATCAAGTATCAACATCCTATAATTGAACAAAAGCAAAAGAAAAGCAACATCATTTTGTTTAAAACATTTATTTTGCACAAAGGAAATGCCTCCCTCCCCCTTTACACAGACTTGGGACTGTCTTGCACTCTCCTTGCATGTGGATTATGTTACACCGAGAATAAGTGTGAATGAAAACCAACAGCCAAATGTGATTGGTAATCTTTCTACATTGACACACATTTAACTACTTTGATCTACAAGCATGCAAGATGCTAGCACAAGGTGGGGTTAAGGCAATGGGTGAATACATGATCTACAAGCATGCAAGAATTAGCACAAGGTTGGGTTAAGGCAGAGGCTGAATACATGTGTAGAAGAGTGAACATAAAGAAATGAATAGCTATATGATGAAAGGAAACACTGTCGGAAAGATGATACACAGTACAATATAAAAGAACAAATATAATATAGCATATTACATTCTGTATATATACAGGATTAAATGAATATATAATGTGTATAAACAAGCTATTTTTCCGGGTATACCATATTAAGAGAGATGCTTGAAAAAAAAATTTTTCCTACCTACCGACCCACTTCTAAAATTTAGGGTCGGTAAAGGGCAAACAAAGTATTTTTTAATTTAGGCCTTAGTCTTACCCATTCTGCCAAGTATTCATCTGTTCCTTGGTCTAAGTTTGGTCTTACTCATTCTGCCAAGTAACCATCTGTTCCCTGGCCTAAGCTTAAGTCTTACCCATTCTGCCAAGTATCCATCTGTACCCTGGTCTAAGTTTGGTCTTACCCATTCTGCCAATTATCCATCTGTTCCCTGGCCTAAGCTTAAGTCTTACCCATTCTGCCAAGTATCCATCTGTACCCTTGCCTAAGTTTCGTCTTACCCATTCTACCAAGTATTAATCTGTTCCCTGGCCTAAGTTTAGTCTTACCCATTCTGCCAAGTATCCATCTGTTCCCTGGCCTAAGTTTAGTCTTACCCATTCTGCCAAGTATCAATCTGTTCCCTGGCTTAAGTTTAGTCTTATTCATTCTGCCAAGTATCAATCTGTTCCCTGGCCTAAGTTAAGTATTACCCATTCTTCCAAGTATCCATTTGTTCCCTGGCCTAAGTTTAGTCTTACCCATTTTGCCAAGAGTCCATCTGTACCCTGGCCTAAGTTTTTTCTTAGCTATTCTGCCAAGTATCCATCTGTTCCCTGGCCTAAGTTAAATCTTACCCATTCTGCCAAGTATCCATCTGTTCCCTGGCCTAAGTTAAGTCTTACCCATTCTGCCAAGTATCCATCTGTTCCCTGGTTTCAGCAAGTCGAGCAGGAACCATTTCTCGTTCCATCTCCTGCAGTATGGCACTAGCATTGGACTCGATACCGTAGTTAAACATCATCTTCACTGCAAGGTTGAACTTGTCTGAAGTTTCTGAAAAAAAAATTGACATCATTACAGTGTTATTCATTTCATTTCATGCGGGTCAAATTTTGCACATGCATGACATTTTCAAGCGGGCATAAATATGCGTAGATGATTATTCTCATTAAATAAAATATTCAATGGTTCAATTTTGCAATATCCCAAAAAACAGTAAATAATTATAATTAAATGTTTCCTACATATAATCAGCCAGTAACGAAGAATCCAACCCACAGACAAGCTCACTCATATATACCCCTTCAAACTTCATTTTTGGGGTATAATTATAATTATTTATACTTAACATAGTTTGAAGTAAATTGTAATGCTGATGTCATTATGATGACAAACATGTGTCACATACTGTGGTATCATTTTATTTAGCGATGGCTTAATTTTCGTGTATTTCGCGCTCGGAACAGTGCCCGAATTTAAAACCTAAGCTAAATTTTAACCATATAATTCCACATACGTATCCAGAACGTGGTAACGTCCGAATTTACCTACACTTTGTATTTAGTCGCCCGTATCGCTATTTTATATGAATTTGAGGTATTGAATAATTATATTCATAAACGAAATAAAATTAATTATTACTGTCGAATTTATTTTGGAATATTTTTATGTTACTTTAAAACTGTAATGAAAAATTAAGTCTGTGCATTTTGGTCAGAATAAGTCACGTTTACTGAACAGCATCGTTGTCATCTCATTCAGTTTATTTTGACACTTTTTTTAATTAATAAACCCTTTAAATTGTTCTACAATTTATTGACACTTATGAACATAAAACGGGTACGCAATTTAATAATCCAATTATGTTATGAATGGTCCAGATAGATGGATCATATTGGTTCCGTGTCAATTAGCCACGCCGAATAAACAGCGGTCCGATAATAGACTAACAAAGGTAGTGGTAGTTGAAAGGGGCCAACTGACACATGGTTAGCTCGCGTGTTCAAATAAACAAAGGGTAACAATAACAGATCGGTCAGATATAATATAGATTATAATAATGATTTTGTTGGGTTTTTTTGTGAAAATTGGTTATACGCGAATTTAAGTCCATGCAAAACAGTCTTTTTCCGCGATTGTGCGAAATTTTGTGCCAGCGAAATTAAATGATACCACAGTACAATGAATATTTAAGGATTGAATCGATATTCGATGATCTCCATTTGGGTATGGGAAACAGTTGGGTTGTTTAAAGTGTGTGAAGCCCGAAGAGCTTCACGCGTACTTTAAACAATCCAACTGTTTTTCATACCCAAATGGAAATCATCGAATATCGATTCAATCCTTATATTTACACTCATTAAAATTCTCATTAATACAGAAATAACTAGAAGAATTTGTGATATAACGGCTTTTTCGAATGGCTGTTGGAACAGCTAGGTTGACGACAAAGTGAATGATGGCACGCTTTTTCGCAGCAACTCGTGGCAAAACGTGCGTGCACAGCGACATCACACGTCAAAACATTGTGCAACGTCCAATAAATTATGAACGGTTCTACTACAGCTACGCCTTTTTAATTATTACGTCACACTGTTTACGATTGGAAATTATGATTCCTTAAATGAATAAGACTTCAACGTAGAGGATGAAGTTGAAGTGTAAATATTGCTAGGTAAGCAGATTTTTAACTATAGCAACCCCAGCTGATAATTATTGAGTTATAGTAATGGCATGATGTATAAAAACAATTTAAAAGGTAAATTTGCATTGATATTGGTCATAACAGAATAATCAATACCAACATGCACTGGTTTTAAAAAACAAACCCAAAATTAAACCCCACCAAATTTAATTTGTATACAGTATGTGGTCCAATATGGTTATCTTGTCCCCATTGGTCAAATTCAAGAAAATAGGACATAATTAAAGTTGTATAAACAACAGATCAAAACAAACCTGTAGATAGATTACTATCAAGTGATGTATACTGGAGGCTTTCTTCCAGGTTATCAGTAACTTCTTCAACATGTGTGTCGGCTTGTCCTCCATCTTTCAAGCTTGCTAGGATTTGGGAACATGACATTGAGAGGGACAACTCATGCCGATATCTTGGAAGTTTGTCTTGTCCGGTAGCCTCCAATTCAAGATGTAAGGTCAACTTCGGTTCTGATGTGTGATCGACTTGTCTTGAATTCTGTCCCGATGATGTCTCGTCCTCGAAAGTGTCATCTGGAAAGCTCAGCAAAGAAATGTCACTGTCTGCATCAAAATTGTCAGGAATTTCAGCTGTGTACAAAACTTTAAACTCTCGTGGGGCTTTATCCTCATCCTCCATGTCGTCATCTGAGAAAGCCAAGATTTCGATGTCACTTCCTGTTTCGCTAACAATGTCAAAGCCAAGGTCAAAAGAAATGTCCATTTCAGCAGGGACTTGAAACTTAAGATCACAGTCTTCTGTGCCACTTTCTTCAACAGAGATAAC